>OW121741.1:97289467-97322991 GCA_933228675.1 Stomorhina lunata
GTTTACTTTGCAGTTTCTTAACTGTTTTTAACTGTTTCTTCAAAATATTCAGAAGAAACTAATACTGGCAAAATTTAAAGCTACTGAAAGCACATGCTACCAACGACCAAGACTTTGGATAACATGTTAAATACTTTCCTAATTACAAAAAAAATGTTAACAATGACGACTACCTCAAAATTGTTTTCAAAAATTTTCTGGTTAAAACATTTGAAGTTTTTTTATTTTTGTTTAAATGAAACCCAGTTTTTTGTTGTTTGGTTTCAATTTTTATTTATCAAAAAAGTGGATCACTTAATCAGGTCAATTATATAAGTGAAAAGGGAGCTAAAGGTATTTTGTTCACTGAAATTCATTAACTCAATAAACATTTATTTTTAAAAATTCTCAAATAAGAGTATACTTATTTAGTTAAATAATTTAACAATAAAAAAACTTTAAAACATTTTCATAGTAAAAAAATGAGTCAGACAAGGCATCAAAACTGGTAGTTCTAAAAGTTTTTTAAGGCGGGAAACATAACAAGGTGTTGTCATTGAAGGGTACTGTAAATTATCCAAACATGAAAAAATATAGAAATTTAAAAAAAAGTTATTATATACATAAGTTAATCTTGTGACTAAATATGCAAATATATGCAGTTAATTTATACACAGCTGTAAAGCTAAGACTTTGAGCTTTACTTTGGAATACATTTTTTTCTTATAGGCTAATGTTATTAAAAGTTATACCATTTTGAACATTTGCTAAATTTGATCAGTATGTATTTTAAAGCTGTAGGGTACTAAATAACACTTTACTGGCTCTTTACTGATCATAACTACTTCTTTAAGGGAACTTGTCCAAAAATGAAAAAATATAGACACTTTTAAAAAAGTGCTTATACACATATGTAGATTATGTGAGTTAATATGCAAATATATACAGATGGTTTATACACAGCTGTAAAGCTAAGACTTGAAGCTTTACTATGACATATATTTTGCTTTATAGGTTTATGCTATAAAAAGTAATACTATTTTGAACATTTGCTAAATCTCATCAGTATATATTTTAAAGCCGTAGGGTGCTAAATAACACTTTACTGGCTCTTTAACTACTTCCTTTAGGGAACTTGTCCAAAAATGAAAAAATATAGACATTTTTAAAAAAGTGCTTATACACATATGTAGATCATGTGACTTAATATGCAAATATATGCAGATTATTTCTGCACAACTGTTAAGCTAAGACTTTAAGCTTTACTTTGGAATACAGTTTTTTCTTATAGGATTATGTTATTAAAAGTTATACCATTTTAAACATTTGCTAAATTTCATCAGTATATATTTTAAAGCCGTAGGGTACTAAATAACACTTTACTGGCTCTTTACTGATCATAACTACTTCCTTAAGGGAACTTATCCAAAAATGAAAAAAATATAGACATTTTAAAAAAAGTGCTTGTACACATATGTAGATCATGTGACTTAATATGCAAATATATGCAGATTATTTATATACAGATGTAAAGCTAAGACCTGAAGCTTAACTATGACATACATTTTGCTTTATAGGTTTATGTTATTAAAAGTTATACCGTTTTGAATATTTGCTAAATTTCATCAGTATGTATTTTAAAGCCGCAGGGTGCTTAATAATACTTTACTGGCTCTTTAACTACTTCCTTAAGAGAACTTGTCCAAAAATGAAAAAATATAGACATTTTTAAAAAAGTGCTTATACACATATGTAGATCATGTGACTTAATATGCAAATATATGCAGATTATTTCTGCACAACTGTTAAGCTAAGACTTTATTTAAGCTTTACTTTGGAATACAGTTTTTTCTTAATGGATTATGTTATTAAAAGTTATACCATTTTGAACATTTGCTAAAATTCATCAGTATATATTTTAAAGCCGTAGGGTACTAAATAACACTTTACTGGCTCTTTACCGCTCATAACTACTCCCTTAAGGGAACTTATCCAAAAATGAAAAAAATATAGAAGTTTTTAAAAAAGTGCTTATATACATATGTAGATCATGTGACTTAATATGCAAATATATGTAGATGATTTATACACAGCTGTAAAGCTAAGACTTTAAGCTTTACTTTGGAATACATTTTTTTCTTATAGGCTAATGTTATTAAAAGTTATACCATTTTGAACATTTGCTAAATTTGATCAGTATGTATTTTAAAGCACTTTACTGGCTCTTAACTGATCACAACTACTTCCTTACTGGTTTTTATTTTATGTTTTAAATATAATTTATTATTTTGATGTTTATTTGGTTCCTCCTCATTCTTAATATTATTAAATCATCATCATTCTTAATACCATATTTAGAAAATTATGAACTGGAACGTTAAAAATTTAGAAGTTTTTTTGTTTAAAATTAAAAAAAAAAACAATTTTTTATCATTAAAAATTCGTTTTTTTACAAAAAAAAAACAGGTGTCATTCATTATTAGGAAATTAAGCGGCTTGTTTTCTTGAGAAAAATTATAATGATCATATTTAAAATGATTTAAGAAGATTTATTTTAATCATATACCTGAGAAAAATTAAGGTTATTATAAAGAATTTTCGAAAAAATTTACTTTTTGTGCTGAAAAATTATAAAGTCATTTATAATTTAAAAGCTGAAAAAATTATTTTATTTCTTTTTTTTTCATTATTAATAGTAATTTTTAAAAGCTTGTGGGAACTCGCGAGAAGTGATAGTGATATTTTAAAAGCTTTCGAAACGATATACATATATTTTAAATTCAATGTTTAAAGATTATTTCACTTAAATGTTGACCTTGGCTATTAATCATATGCTGAGTCCAATTTTTTTTTCCAAATATATCTGCCGGTTTGTTACGAATAAAGTAAGTCCGGGTGAGGTGGTGTAGACTGATAATGTGGTACAGTAACTTTTAAGTTTTCTGTTCTGAAAGTATGAAGAGTGTAACTTTAAGTCATTCTAGAAGCCAAGTCAACAAAGTTAGATTTTTTGAGTTATCAACATTTTTTGGGTTTTTATATCAAAGATTAACATAATTGGTACATGTGTATACAACTGCTCCTTATATATTATATTTTTTAACCCCCTGGGACTAACGTGATATATGTATATATTTTTCACAATTCGAATAACTTGATAGACTATAAGACACCTTTTCCGTCGCTAATATTTTATAAGGTCCGTTTCGGAAAAAGAATAAACCCATTATATTGTTTATGAGCAAGAGTAAGCAGCCCATTCACCAGTAGCCGATGAATATTTTTAATTTTCGTAAATACCACGATCATTGATAAAACTCGTGAAAATGTGTATTAAAATCATTTAGTTGGAATTTGTATGCTAACAGAGGTGGCTTGTGCCGCTTAGTTAAAGAGAAGACAAAAACAAAATAGGCAAGAAACAAATTAAAATCGAATTTATAGCAACAAAATACACGGTTCGAGAGAACAAAGAAATATAATCTCGAACATTGTTGCCATTATTATTTTTGTAAACATTGGGAATATTTTTGTAAATATTGGGAATATTTTTTAATACAGAAAAAAATTCTAATATTAAACAATTTTAGATTTTGATAAAAAAATTTTTTGATAAAAAAATTTTGAAAAAAAATTTTCCATAGAAAATTTTTGAAAAAAAATTTTCCATAGAAAATTTTTTGATAAAAATTTTTTTTGATAAAAAATTTTCTATATAAAAATGTTTGATAAAAACAATTCTATAGAAAAATTATTGATAAAAAAATTTTCTAAAGAAACATTTTTGACTAAACAAATTTTCTATACAAAACATAAAAAAGTTTCTTTTTTTTCTATACAAAAATTTTTGATAAAAAATTTCCATACAAAATTTTTGATAAAAAATTTTTATCAAAATTTTTATAAAAAATATTCTATAGAAAAATGTTTGCTAAAAAAATTTTCTATAGAAAAATTTTTGATAAAAAATATTTTCTATGGAAAAATTTTTGATACAAATATTTTCTATAGAAAATTTGTTTATCAAAAATTTTTCTATAGAAAATTTGTTTATCAAAATTTTGATAAAAAAAAAAAAAATTGATAAAAAAATTTTCTATAGAAAAATTTTTGATAAAAAAATTTTCTATAGAAAAATTTTTGATAAAAAAATTTTCTAAGAAAAATTTTTGATAAAAAAATTTCCAATAGAAACATTTTTGATAAAAAAATTTTCTATAGAAAAATTTTTGATAAAAAAATTTTCTATAGAAAAATTTTTGATAAAAAAAACTTTCTATACACAAATTTTTGAAAAAAAAAATTTCTATAGAAAAATTTTTGATAAAAAAAATTTCTATAGAAAAATTTTTGATCAAAAGATTTTCTATAAAACAAATTTTCTATAAAAAATGTTTATAAAAAAATTTTGCATATAAAAATTTTTGATTAAAAAATTTTCTATAGAAAAATTTTTGATAAAAAAATTTTCTATAGAAAAATTTTTGATAAAAAAAATTTTCTATAGAACAATTTTTGATAGAAAAATTTTCTATAGAAAAACTTTTGATAAAAAAATGTTCTATAGAAAAATTTTTGATAAATAAAATTTTCTTAAGAAAAATTTTCCATAGAAAAATTTTTGATAAAAAAGTTTCCATAGAAAAATTTTTTGTAGAAAAATTTTTGGTTAAAAAATTTTCTATAGAAAAATTTTTGATAAAAAAATTTTTGATAAAAAAATTTTCTATAGAAAAATTTTTGATAAAAAAAATTTTCTATAGAAAAATTTTTGATAAAAAAAATTTTCTATAGAAAAATTTTTGATAGAAAAATTTTTGTTAAAAAAATTTTCTATAGAAAAATTTTTGGTAAAAAAATTTTCTATAGAAAAATTTTTGATAAAAATATTTTCTTTAGAAAAATTATTGATAAAAAAATTTTCTATAGAAAAATTATTGATAAAAAAATTTTCTATAGAAAAATTTTAGATAAAAAAAATTTTCTATAGAAAAATTTTTGTTAAAAAAATTTTCTATAGAAAAATTGTTTATAAAAAAATTTTCTATAGAAAAATTTTTGATAAAAATATTTTCTATAGAAAAATTTTTGATAAAAAAATTTCCAATAGAAACATTTTTGATAAAAAAATTTTCTATAGAAAAATTTTTGATAAAAAAATTTTCTATAGAAAAATTTTTGATAAAAAAATTTTTGAAAAAAAAATTTTCTTAGAAAAATTTTTGAAAAAAAAAATTTCTTAGAAAAACTTTTGAAAAAAAAATTTCTATAGAAAAATTTTTGAAAAAAAAAATTTTCTATATGAAAATTTTGAAAAAAAAAAATTCTATAGAAAAGTTTTTGATAAAAGTAAAAAATGGAGTAGAAAACTTTTTCGTTTTAAAACGTTTGAGTAAAAAATCACTGACGTCTAGGCATTCACACAAATATCTCTTCTTCGGAACTTCGGGAACTCATACATCAAGCCTTAATTTAACCTTGACATAAGTGATCATTCCATAAATTTAACAACTCATCGATCTTAAGTGCTGTTACTCAACGATTTCAATCGACCTTACGAAACGTGATGGATCTTCGATTTCAAAATTGCCGTACCGATATTTTTAAAACTAATTGCGGCACTGGCACTGATGCACTAACAATATATATTTATACCCTTCACCACCATTGGAGGAAAGGGTATTATAAGTTTGTGCTGATGTATGTAACGCATACAAATATTTGTCTTAGACCCACATTTTAGTATACAAATGGAACTAGAATCACTTTCTGAGTCAATTTAGCGATCCGTCTGGCATTTAATCAAAGTACAGGTCGCAGTTCTAAAGACCATTTTCTGAAATTTGGATAGATAATAACATTGATAGTGGGACCATGTCTATAGAAATTCGTCAAAATCGGTCCATTATTTATGGTACATCCCATAGGTCCAACTTCCCGGAATTGATATATAAACTGTAAACAATACTGCTTATATAAACTAAAATCACTGTACCAAATTTCGTTCAAATCGGTCCACATAAGACCATAGCTCCCATACAAACTCTTCTGTCAAAACGCACCAAATGAGACAAAAATCACTAAAACGCTCGTAAATCTGAAGATAATGAGAATTTTGAGTTTATTTTTTACATACATAATTTTTTGTAAAAACTGTAATCAATTTGCCAAATTTCGAGATAATCGGTCCATATTTGACCCTAGCTCTCATATAAGTCTAAATGACGGAATCAGCTTAAATAAATAAATATTGAGAAAATTTTTGTATGATGGCAAAATTTAGCAAATATTTGTATTTATACAAGAAAAAGAACACCTTTGACCTTAGTAATGAAGGGTATCGTATGGTCGGGTTTGACCGACTATAGCACTTTCTAACTTATTTTCTTATTAATAGATCGAATAATTTCTAACTGGTTTGAACAGCATTTTAACTCTTTCTATAGAAAGAAAGTAAGAACTTTCCGAACAACACAATTTTTCCTATCTATTCTACTTCTGTTATCCATGACTCCCAGTGAAGTATATTCTACTTAAGTTAAATTAATTTTCTTTTAAACCTAAAAGCTATTACTTTTATATAATTTCTTTATTTGAATTTATTATAATTAATTTTAGGTAATAATTTATTGAAGACAAGCGGTAAAGAATTTTTAATCAATTTCACACAACAAAAATTTAAATTTATATTTATTAAAATAAATTATCTTCGTTAGCATTCATTAACTTCTTTGAGCATTTTTTGTGGCTTAAACACTTAACTCGTAAAACCTCTAATAAACTGATTAAATGTGAGAAATATTTCTTTACAAACGGGCTTTATAAATTAGTTATTTAAATTTGTTTAAAACCTTAATTAAGGTTTTGATTGATTTATGTTTAGTTTTTTTTCATATTAACTTTTAATAATAAACGTCATTTAAAAATTTTTAAATATCAGCTTAAGTAATTTCTGAAATCGCTACTGTTTTACACAAAAAATCTCATGCCAATGAGTCAGTCAGTGAGTCCATGTATGTTCGGTTGTCTGGTATCTGGCCTTAAGCCAAAATCTGTCACTAATTTGAACGAGTTTGCATGTAAATGCCTCAAAGTCTGAAAAAAATCTAATTAAATTTAATATTTTAAACAATAGAATGGAAAAAAGACACCAGAAATCCCCAAAAACAAAAATGTAAAATGAAACTGTTGAAAGCAGGCGGAAGAAAAATATTCCATCCAAAATAATTATAATGAGTCTAATTAAAACAATATTTAGATTAAATATAGGAGACAAAAAATATAACAAAATAATTTGTTTATTTAACAAAACATTTTGTTCATTACAGCATGAGACTAACGCACGCTAATTTTTAAACAGAAGATTTCATTTTCAAAAATGAATCACAGCTAAATTTCTATATCAATTCTCATTTCAATACTACTTCAGCTCTAGATTCAGTTCTAGTTTAGTTCTAGTTCAGTTCTAGTTCAGTTCTAGTTCAGTTCTAGTTCAGTTCTAGTTCAGTTCTAGTTCAGTTCTAGTTCAGTTCTAGTTCAGTTCTAGTTCAGTTCTAGTTCAGTTCTAGTTCAGTTCTAGTTCAGTTCTAGTTCAGTTCTAGTTCAGTTCTAGTTCAGTTCTAGTTCAGTTCTAGTTCAGTTCTAGTTCAGTTCTAGTTCAGTTCTAGTTCAGTTCTAGTTCAGTTCTAGTTCAGTTCTAGTTCAGTTCTAGTTCAGTTCTAGTTCAGTTCTAGTTCAGTTCTAGTTCAGTTCTAGTTCAGTTCTAGTTCAGTTCTAGTTCAGTTCTAGTTCAGTTCTAGTTCAGTTCTAGTTCAGTTCTAGTTCAGTTCTAGTTCAGTTCTAGTTCAGTTCTAGTTCAGTTCTAGTTCAGTTCTAGTTCAGTTCTAGTTCAGTTCTAGTTCAGTTCTAGTTCAGTTCTAGTTCAGTTCTAGTTCAGTTCTAGTTCAGTTCTAGTTCAGTTCTAGTTCAGTTCTAGTTCAGTTCTAGTTCAGTTCTAGTTCAGTTCTAGTTCAGTTCTAGTTCAGTTCTAGTTCAGTTCTAGTTCAGTTCGATAAACATTCTATAGAAACATTTTCTATATAAAATTTTTCTATAATTTTTTTTTTTATCGAAAACTTTTCTATAGAAAAATTTTTTATCAAAAAAATTTCCATTGAAAAATTTTTTATCAAAAAATTGTTCATTGAAAAATTTTTATATCGAAAAATTTTATATAGAAAAATTTTTTTATCGAAAATTTTGCTATAGAAAAATTTTTTTTATCGAAAAATTTTCTATAGAAAAATTTTTTTATTGAAAAATTTTCTACAGAAAAATTTTTTTATCAAAAAATTTTCTGTAGAAAAATTTTTTTATCGAAAAATTTTCTTTAGAAAAATTTTTTATCGAAAAATTTTCTATAGAAAAATTTTCTATAGAAAAGTTTTTTTTTATCGAAAAATTTTCTATAGAAAATTTTTTTTTCATCGAAAAATTTTTTTATCGAATAATTTTCTATAGGAAAATTTTTTTATCGAAAAATTTTCTATTGAAAAATTTTTTTATCGAAAATTTTTTTATAGAAAAATTTTTTTTTTAATTTTTTATCAAAAAAATTTTCTATAGAAAAATTTTTTATCGAAAAATTTTCTATAGAAAATTTTTTTTATAGAAAAATTTTCTATAGAAACAATTTTTATTATATTTATTATTTGCACTTTACAGATTTGTTCTTTGTACATGATTATACAATTTTTAAAATTTGTTTAGATAAATTCATTGTCTATAACTACCCAGCAAAACTTTTCATTACCAAATAATGAGTTAAACAGTTAAACTATTGAACACGAACTACTTACTCATTCACTGTTTAAGTCATTACATTAACATGGGGATGTCATTGGAGGCAAGTACTTACCAATTGCAGAAATGTAATGACTTGGGTAAGTAATTGGAAGACAACAACAACAACAACAACAACAACTTTTTTGTTGTTGTTTTATTTAAAAAACATATTTTTAAACGAAATAAACATTTTTTATTATGACCCCATGGGGGCTCGAACCCAGACCCTCCGACTGCTAGGCGGAGACTCTTCCACTGAGCTACTTCATATGTTGAAAACTTAGCAGCTTATAATTAATATAAACAATTTTTATTTTTAGATCCAAAATCATGTGACAATAACTTTGTTTTTCTCTGCTTTTTTGCTTTGTTGTAATTTTTGGAAACATATTTCTATACGATTTTTTGTAAATGTTTAATGCATTTAATAAACAAAGAAGAAGTGTTTTTTAATTATTTTAAAACTTAAACAATTTAAATCTTCCCTTTTGTATAAGTTTTTATATAATATTGGCTCTTACTTACTTAAATGGCCTATAGATACAACCTATTTTCTTCAATCTTGTGCGAATATTCTTCAATTTTATAGGCCAAGTTGTGAAAATTTTTCCTCTACTTGGTCTTTCCATCCCATTTTTTATCGTTCTTATTTTACAACTCGCGGTACATGTTAGCTCACTATGTAACGTAGCTCTTTTGGTGATGTCACTAGGAGTCAGTGTCCACAGTTGAAATAAAGGATAACCAAGATAAGTCTATGCTTACCAAGTTAAGACCAAGCAGAACCGTTGCTTGGTATCCAATAGGTATGTAGCCTACATAATCAAAATTGACTCATGATAGTATTTTTTCATTACCGTGAGTTAGTTTTCCAAAATTTTTTTTACAGAATGTAATATTTATGTTTTTAAAATTCAAAAATCATTTAAAAATACATTTTTAATAAAAAAAAAATAAAAAAAATTGTTGCTCTTGGTGGGATTTGAACCCGGGCCATTCAGTTCAACTTACCATTTTAATTACAAATAAGTACTTATGTAATAACTTATTAGTTATTCGGAGGGTATGCTGTAGTCATTACAAGATAACCAGATACCAGAGTACTTGCCGTTACCAAAGTTTTGCTGGGTATTTGTACTATTTACCTAAATATTAACATTCTATAAATTAAATATTCTTACATTTACTTTTGATTTTAAACAATTTTATGTTCTTAACTTATAAACTTAATAAAATATTTGTTTTAATTTAATGCCATTTATTATTTAAATAAAAAATATTTTTAATGGAATCAAAAATATTTCCTTATTTTTTAAAGTTTTCTTCAGAATTAATTTTTGAATCTAAATAAATATTAACTTGAAAATTCTAGATAAGACTTTATGGCTTTTTATTTATTATTATTTATATTTATTAAATATCCTGATAATTCAATTAATTTATAAAATATCTTGTTAACTTTATAAAAGTTAATATTTACAAAACGAAAAAAATAAATATTTAAATTTACAACAGAATTTATCAAAAGGTTAATTTGACTTGACTAAAAATTTTTAACAAATAGACTTTTTGTTAAAAAAAAAATTAATACAAAAATCAACAAAATACTTTAAACAAAATATAACAATATAAAAAAATACAAATTTAACTAAATATTCTAGTATTTAAGTAGTCATTAATGTTAAACAAATATTAAAATTTTAACATTGAAATTAATGATTTTAGTTGACTGACTTTTCATTCTTATGTGATGGTGGCGGATTGGCTAATCAAATCCATATAAAGGGTATTCCATCTAAACCTAGATAAAGGAATTGAGATGAAAAACAGAAATATAAAAAAGCAAGCAACAATTACATTTCATTGGTCGCATCCGCAGGTTGCACTGTGTGTACCCATCATAGGAGCCTTCAATTCCTCCCGAAATTAATGTTTGGTGTGAATTTTGAATAGCTTTCAATAACATATGAACCGGTTAAGCCAACCCTATTTTTAAACGATAATTAATAACTTTTTTAGTCAAAATTAAATATCTAAAATTAAATGACAGGTATCGCTTAATGAAAGACTCTTTATGACATCTGATATATGAGCGTTTATACAATATTTAAATGCTTTATAATTCAACCTTTTGTTCAAAATTAATTATATTTAATTATTATTATTAACAAAGTTTTTGCATGTTAAAGGCATTAAAAATAAAAACTAAAGTTTGAAATGAAAACGCTTTAATTTTAGTTTTGTGAATATACAAAATTTAAAAATCAGTCAATATCGAAGTTTAAAGCCACAAACAAAATCAAACATTAAAATTTATTAAGAATTTTTATTTGAAGAGAACAAGAACCGAGCATAAGAATTTAACTCAAAATTAACTTAGAACTGAATCTAGAACTGAACCTAGAAATGAACCTAAAACTGAACCCAAAATTGAACTAAGAACTGAACCTAGAACTGAACTATAACTGAACTTGAGCTGAACTAGAACTGAACTAGAACTGAACTAGAACTGAACTAGAACTAAACTAGAACTGAACTAGAACTGAACTAAAACTGAACTAGAACTGAACTAGAACTGAACTAGAACTGAACTAGAACTGAACTAGAACTGAACTAGAACTGAACTAGAACTGAACTAGAACTGAACTAGAACTGAACTAGAACTGAACTAGAACTGAACTAGAACTGAACTAGAACTGAACTAGAACTGAACTAGAACTGAACTAGAACTGAACTAGAACTGAACTAGAACTGAACTAGAACTGAACTAGAACTGAACTAGAACTGAACTAGAACTGAACTAGAACTGAACTAGAACTGAACTAGAACTGAACTAGAACTGAACTAGAACTGAACTAGAACTGAACTAGAACTGAACTAGAACTGAACTAGAACTGAACTAGAACTGAACTAGAACTGAACTAGAACTGAACTAGAACTGAACTAGAACTGAACTAGAACTGAACTAGAACTGAACTAGAACTGAACTAGAACTGAACTAGAACTGAACTAGAACTGAACTAGAACTGAACTAGAACTGAACTAGAACTGAACTAGAACTGAACTAGAACTGAACTAGAACTGAACTAGAACTGAACTAGAACTGAACTAGAACTGAACTAGAACTGAACTAGAACTGAACTAGAACTGATGAACTAGAACTGAACTAGAACTGAACTAGAACTGAACTAGAACTGAACTAGAACTGAACTAGAACTGAACTAGAACTGAACTAGAACTGAACTAGAACTGAACTAGAACTGAACTAGAACTGAACTAGAACTGAACTAGAACTGAACTAGAACTGAACTAGAACTGAACTAGAACTGAACTAGAACTGAACTAGAACTGAACTAGAACTGAACTAGAACTGAACTAGAACTGAACTAGAACTGAACTAGAACTGAACTAGAACTGAACTAGAACTGAACTAGAACTGAACTAGAACTGAACTAGAACTGAACTAGAACTGAACTAGAACTGAACTAGAACTGAACTAGAACTGAACTAGAACTGAACTAGAACTGAACTAGAACTGAACTAGACTGAACTAGAACTGAACTAGAACTGAACTAGAACTGAACTAGAACTGACTAGAACTGAACTAGAACTGAACTAGAACTGAACTAGAACTGAACTAGAACTGAACTAGAACTGAACTAGAACTGAACTAGAACTGAACTAGAACTGAACTAGAACTGAACTAGAACTGAACTAGAACTGAACTAGAACTGAACTAGAACTGAACTAGAACTGAACTAGAACTGAACTAGAACTGAACTAGAACTGAACTAGAACTGAACTAGAACTGAACTAGAACTGAACTAGAACTGAACTAGAACTGAACTAGAACTGAACTAGAACTGAACTAGAACTGAACTAGAACTGAACTAGAAACTGAACTAGAACTGAATAGAACTGAACTAGAACTGAACTAGAACTGAACTAGAACTGAACTAGAACTGAACTAGAACTGAACTAGAACTGAACTAGAACTGAACTAGAACTGAACTAGAACTGAACTAGAACTGAACTAGAACTGAACTAGAACTGAACTAGAACTGAACTAGAACTGAACTAGAACTGAACTAGAACTGAACTAGAACTGAACTAGAACTGAACTAGAACTGAACTAGAACTGAACTAGAACTGAAACTAGAACTGAACTAGAACTGAACTAGAACTGAACTAGAACTGAACTAGAACTGAACTAGAACTGAACTAGAACTGAACTAGAACTGAACTAGAACTGAACTAGAACTGAACTAGAACTGAACTAGAACTGAACTAGAACTGAACTAGAACTGAACTAGAACTGAACTAGAACTGAACTAGAACTGAACTAGAACTGAACTAGAACTGAACTAGAACTGAACTAGAACTGAACTAGAACTGAACTAGAACTGAACTAGAACTGAACTAGAACTGAACTAGAACTGAACTAGAACTGAACTAGAACTGAACTAGAACTGAACTAGAACTGAACTAGAACTGAACTAGAACTGAACTAGAACTGAACTAGAACTGAACTAGAACTGAACTAGAACTGAACTAGAACTGAACTAGAACTGAACTAGAACTGAACTAGAACTGAACTAGAACTGAACTAGAACTGAACTAGAACTGAACTAGAACTGAACTAGAACTGAACTAGAACTGAACTAGAACTGAACTAGAACTGAACTAGAACTGAACTAGAACTGAACTAGAACTGAACTAGAACTGAACTAGAACTGAACTAGAACTGAACTAGAACTGAACTAGAACTGAACTAGAACTGAACTAGAACTGAACTAGAACTGAACTAGAACTGAACTAGAACTGAACTAGAACTGAACTAGAACTGAACTAGAACTGAACTAGAACTGAACTAGAACTGAACTAGAACTGAACTAGAACTGAACTAGAACTGAACTAGAACTGAACTAGAACTGAACTAGAAACTGACTGAACTAGAACTGAACTAGAACTGAACTAGAACTGAACTAGAACTGAACTAGAACTGAACTAGAACTGAACTAGAACTGAACTAGAACTGAACTAGAACTGAACTAGAACTGAACTAGAACTGAACTAGAACTGAACTAGAACTGAACTAGAACTGAACTAGAACTGAACTAGAACTGAACTAGAACTGAACTAGAACTGAACTAGAACTGAACTAGAACTGAATTAGAACTGAACTAGAACTGAACTAGAACTGAACTAGAACTGAACTAGAACTGAACTAGAACTGAACTAGAACTGAACTAGAACTGAACTAGAACTGAACTAGAACTGAACTAGAACTGAACTAGAACTGAACTAGAACTGAACTAGAACTGAACTAGAACTGAACTAGAACTGAACTAGAACTGAACTAGAACTGAACTAGAACTGAACTAGAACTGAACTAGAACTGAACTAGAACTGAACTAGAACTGAACTAGAACTGAACTAGAACTGAACTAGAACTGAACTAGAACTGAACTAGAACTGAACTAGAACTGAACTAGAACTGAACTAGAACTGAACTAGAACTGAACTAGAACTGAACTAGAACTGAACTAGAACTGAACTAGAACTGAACTAGAACTGAACTAGAACTGAACTAGAACTGAACTAGAACTGAACTAGAACTGAACTAGAACTGAACTAGAACTGAACTAGAACTGAACTAGAACTGAACTAGAACTGAACTAGAACTGAACTAGAACTGAACTAGACTGAACTAGAACTGAACTAGAACTGAACTAGAACTGAACTAGAACTGAACTAGAACTGAACTAGAACTGAACTAGAACTGAACTAGAACTGAACTAGAACTGAACTAGAACTGAACTAGAACTGAACTAGAACTGAACTAGAACTGAACTAGAACTGAACTAGAACTGAACTAGAACTGAACTAGAACTGAACTAGAACTGAACTAGAACTGAACTAGAACTGAACTAGAACTGAACTAGAACTGAACTAGAACTGAACTAGAACTGAACTAGAACTGAACTAGAACTGAACTAGAACTGAACTAGAACTGAACTAGAACTGAACTAGAACTGAACTAGAACTGAACTAGAACTGAACTAGAACTGAACTAGAACTGAACTAGAACTGAACTAGAACTGAACTAGAACTGAACTAGAACTGAACTAGAACTGAACTAGAACTGAACTAGAACTGAACTAGAACTGAACTAGAACTGAACTAGAACTGAACTAGAACTGAACTAGAACTGAACTAGAACTGAACTAGAACTGAACTAGAACTGAACTAGAACTGAACTAGAACTGAACTAGAACTGAACTAGAACTGAACTAGAACTGAACTAGAACTGAACTAGAACTGAACTAGAACTGAACTAGAACTGACCTAGAACTGAACTAGAACTGAACTAGAACTGAACTAGAACTGAACTAGAACTGAACTAGAACTGAACTAGATCTGAACTAGAACTGAACTAGAACTGAACTAGAACTGAACTAGAACTGAACTAGAACTGAACTAAGCCTAGAACTTGTTAAATGTCATTTAAGGCCCTTTTGCTATCCTGTACTTATGTCAAACCTTCATTTTGACTACTTTATAGTTAATTTTTCCACAAATCATTTAAATATTTATGTACAAATTTGACTCGTAAATGACAAAAAACATTGATTTCAACATTAAAACAAACATTTTAACAACTTTAACACTTTTGTATTTCTTGTCTGATACTTGTGGCAATTTTTCCCTCATGTTTTTTGATGATTTTACATTACAATAAATTTTTTAGTTATTTTTTACACAATTTTTTTCTCCTCTTTTTTTTGATTTTGGCTTTGAGTCATGTAAATTGTAGTCATGTAGTTTAATATTCAAGGTAATAATTTTACTTTTTAACCACTCGTTCATTCATTTATTTAATACAAAACTATTGTTTATAAGTTTTTGGCTTTTGTTTTATTTAACATTTTTTTTTCTTTTTTTTTTGCAATATCGAAATACTCGTATGTAATGGAAAAGGTGTTTGTTTAATATGAATGAATATGAATTTTGATGTACTATTTATTTACGTTCATGAATACCTCGTGTTTGTATTTCACTATAAAGATGTTGGAGGGTCGGTAGTCTTTGCCAATACTTCCTTACCCCTGCAGTTTTCTAGTTTTGAAGGAAAGAAGGTGTAACTTTATAAATGAACAGTAGTTTTAAAGAATTCATCGTTTTTTACTAAATAATGTTGTTGATTTGATGAAATTTCGTTATTTTTAATAAAGTGGTATGTAGATTTATGTAACAATTCTATTGATCTAACTACTTCTTTCGTTAACTTTTTTCGGATTGCTTCAGTTTGAGCAATCAATTTTTTTATTAGCTATTTTATTCTTTTATGAATTTTTTACTTCAAGCTTCTGCCTCTTTCGATTTTATAAATATTATAATAAATTTTGTACCGCAGAAATAATACAATACTTAACTGTTTTTTGGATACATGTCTCCAATATTTTTATAATTTGATATTTGTTTTTACATAAAAACTTACAAGGGTGTTTAAACATCGCACATTTGAAAAAAAAAAGTTTTTTGTTTTAAAAAGTTATTTCCATTCTGGTGTCGATTTCATAGAAAAATTGTTGTGGTAAATTTTTATTAAACAAAAGGAAAAATAAAAGTAACTATAGTCGGTCAAGCCCGACAATATGTTATTCTATACTATAAAGGCACAAGAAAGGTCCACAAAAAAAATGTTATCGAAAATTTTTCTATAGAAAAATTTTTTTATTGAAAATTTTTTCTATAGAAAAATTTTTTATTCAAAATTTTTCTATAGAAAAATTTTTTACTCAAAATTTTTCTATAGAAAAATTTTTTATCCAAAATTTTTCTATAGAAAAATTTTTTTATCCAAAATTTTTCTATAGAAAAATTTTTTATCGAAAATTTTTCTATAGAAAATTTTTTTAACGAAAATTTTTCTATAGAAAAATTTTTTAACGAAAATTTTTCTATAGAAAATTTTTTTAACGAAAATTTTCTATAGAAAAATTTTCTATAGAAAAATTTTTTTAAACGAAAATTTTTCTATAGAAAAATTTTTTTAACGAAAATTTTTCTGTAGAAAAATTTTTTTTAACGAAAATTTTTTCTGTAGAAAAATTTTTTTAACGAAAATTTTTCTATAGAAAATTTTTTTTTAACGAAAATTTTTCTATAGAAAAATTTTTTTAACGAAAATATTTCTATAGAAAAATTTTTTTAACGAAAATTTTTCTATAGAAAAATTTTTTTAACGAAAATTTTTCTATAGAAAAATTTATTCAATGAAAATTTTTCTATAAAAAAATTTTTTAACGAAAATTTTTCTATAGAAAAATTTTTTTAACGAAAATTTTTCTATAGAAAAATTTGTTTAACTAAAATTTTTCTATGGAAAATTTTTTTTATCGAAAAATTTTTCTGTAGAAAATTTTTTTTATCGAAAATTTTTCTTACCGGAAACATTTCTTTAACGAAAATTTTTATATAGAAAAAATTTTTTACCGAAAAATTTTCTATAGAAAAATTTGTATAGAAATATTTTTTTAACGAAAATTTTTTTTAACGAAAATTTTTTAACGAAAATTTTTGTATAGAAAAATTTTTTTAACGAAAGTTTTTGTATAGAAAATTTTTTTTAACGAAAACTTTTGTATAGAAAAATTTTTTTTAACAAAAATTCTTTTTTTAAATAAAAAGAGAAATTTTCAAAAAATTTCCTATCAATAATCAAATTTTCGAAAAATTTCTTATAAACAATCAATTTTTGCAAAATTTCCTATAAATAGTCAATTTTCGAAAATTTCCTATAAATAGTCAATATTCGAAAAATTTCCTATAAATAGTCAATTTTCTACAAATTTCCTATAAATAGTAAATTTTTCGAAAAATTTTCTACAAATAGTCAATTTTTTAAAATTTCCTATAAATAGCCAATTTTTGAAAATTTCCTATAAATAGCCAATTTCGAAAATTTCCTATAAATAGTCAATTTTCAAAAAATTTCCTATAAATGGTAAATTTTCGAAAAATTTCCTATAAATAGTCAATTTTCGACAAATTTCCTATAAATAGTCAATTTTTGAAAATTTTCCTACAAATAGTCAATTTTCGAAAATTTTCCTACAAATAGTCAATTTTCGAAAAATTTTCTACAAATAGTCAATTTTTTAAAATTTCCTATAAATAGCCAATTTTAGAAAATTTCCTATAAATAGTCAATTTTCAAAAAATTTCCTATAAATAGTCAATTTTCAAAAAATTTCCTATAAATGGTAAATTTTCGAAAAATTTCCTCTAAATAGTCAATTTTCGACAAATTTCCTATAAATAGTCAATTTTCGAAAAAGTTCCAATAAATAGTAAATTTTCGAAATTTTTTTAACGAAAATTTTTCTATAGAAAAATTTTTTTAACGAAAATTTTTCTATAGAAAAATTTTTTTAACGAAAATTTTTCTATAGAAAATTTTTTTAACGAAAATTTTTCTATAGAAAAATTTTTTTAAAGAAAATTTTTCTATAGAAAAATTTTTTTAACGAAAATTTTTCTATAGAAAAATTTTTTTAACTAAAATTTTTCTATGGAAAATTTTTTTATCGAAAATTTTTCTATAGAAATTTTTTTTTATCGAAAATTTTTCTATAGGAAAATTTTCTTACCGGAAACATTTCTTTATAAATTTTACAAATTTTCTATAGAAAAATTTGTATAGAAATATTTTTTAACGAAAATTTTTTTTAACGAAATTTTTTTTTTACGAAAATTTTTGTATAGAAAAATTTTTTTAAAAAAAATTTTTGTACAGAAAATTTTTTTAACGAAAACTTTTGTATAGAAAAATTTTTTTAACAAAAATTTTTTTTTCATATAAATAGTCATTTTCAAAAAATTTCCTATAAATAATCAAATTTTCGAAAAATTTCTTATAAACAATCAATTTTTGTAAAATTTCCTATAAATAGTTAATTTTCGATATTCGAAAATTTTCCTATAAATAGCCAATTTTCGAAAAATTTCCTATAAATAGTAAATTTTCGAAAAATTTCCTATAGTCAATTTTCGAAAAATTTCATATAAATAGTCAACTTTCGAAAAATTTCCTATAAATAGTCAATTTTCGAAAAATTTCCTATAAATAGTAAATTTTCGAAAAATTTCCTATAAATAGTCAATTTTCGAAAAATTTCCGATAAATAGTAAATTTTCGAAAATTTTCCGATAAATAGTCAATTTTCAAAAAATTTCCTTTAAATAGTAAATTTTCGAAAAATTTCCTATAAATAGTCATTTTTCGAAAAATTTCCTATAATAGTCGATTTTCGAAAAATTTTCTATAATTAGTAGATTTTCGAAAATTTCCTATAAATAGTCAATTTTCGAAAATTTTCCTACAAATAGTCAATTTTCGAAAAATTTTCTACAAATAGTCAATTTTTTAAAATTTCCTATTAATAGCCAATTTTGGAAAATTTCCTATAAATAGGAAATTTTCGAAAAATTTCCTATAAATAATCAATTTTCGAAAATTTTCTATAAATAGGAGATTTTCGAAAAATTTCCCATAAATAATCAATTTTCGAAAAATTTTCTATAAATAGTCAATGTTTGAAAAATTTCCTATAAATAGTCAATTTTCGAAAAATTTCCTATAAATAGTCAATTTTCGAAAAATGTCCTATAAATAGTCAATTTTCGACAAATTTCCTATAAATAGTCAATGTTTGAAAAATTTCCTATAAATAGTCAATTTTCTAAAAATTTCCTATAAATAGTTAATTTTCGATAAATTTCCTATAAATAGTAAATTTTCGAAAAAATTTCTTATAAATAGCCAATCTTCGAAAAATTTTTTTATCGAAAATTTTGATAAAAAAAATGTATTTATATAAAATTTGATAAAAAAAAAATATTATAAAAATTTTTTATCACAAATTTTTCTATATATAATTTTTATCAAATTTTTTCTTAATAAAATTTTTTTCTATAGAATTTTTTTTTTTTGAATACTAATTTTCACGAATTTCATTAATGTTATTAAAGAAAATATAGAAAAATTCTTCGGCTCCTGGTGATGTGGGCAGTGTACGCCTGGTTATTAGTAACACGGGTAAATCTGGGACTTTACGACTAATATTAAATTTTCCGCATATTTTTGCATCTTTTTTGATAATGGATTGGGTAGAATTAAATGTATTATTTGAGATCATTAAACGGAATTTGAAATAATATAAATTCGTTTAGAAATAGGGAAGTACTTTTTTATTAGTTAAAGTGTATCTTAGATTCGGTATGGCCAATTATAAAATTTAACATAAAAAAGCATTTATGACTTTATAACGTCATTTATGAATACAAATATTGACACTTATCGTCTTTATAACTATTATTTAGTATTTGTTTACTTCTCTCCATTTGTAAAAATGTTGCAAATTTGTAATCGATATTTTACACGTAACAATTCTCTTCATAAATGTTGTAAAAGTTTTCAAATGCAAATACGTACGAATATAAAAATACTTTTTATGTTACAAGTTCAAAATAACTGTCTTTAGAGATAAACGTAAAATAAACTATTATTTACACCTACATTTACATTTACATTTATGATCATAAGAATGAATATGAATTGCATTTATGTATTTATATGTTCGAATTAAATTTACAAAGTGTAACTTACAAATTCAGTTTTTGTCTTAATGTTTTTTGTACGTGTTTTATGGCTGGATAAAAATAATGTTATGACAAAAAGTTATCAGTTGTAAATGCCACAAAGAGGATTATTATATTTGTAATGTTTCTAAAATAAAGTATAAGAACTTACATATATTGTTGTATAAAAGTTTATGGGGAACCCAAATCGGTTATAGTTAAGATAAGAATTAGACTCATATCATTTGATCAATTTACTTTCGATAAACTTAAGGAAGTCGAATGCTTTGGAGAAAAATTGTTTATTGAAAGTTTGTTATCACGAAATTTGATTTAAAATGTTTCTATAGAAAAATTTTCTTTTAAAAACTTTTTTAGCAAAAAATGTTCATAGAACAATTTTTATCGAAATTTTTTTTATTCATTTTTAAATTTTCTATGGAAAAATTTTCTTTTAAAAAATTTTTTGTCGAAAAATTTTGTATAAAAAATTCTTTTAACAAAAAACCTTCTTAAAAAAATTTCTATCGAAAAATTTTCTATAGAAAAAAATTGTCTTTAAAAAAAATTTTATCAAAAAATTATTCATAAAAAAAATTTTTACTAAAAAATTTTTTATAAAAAAATTTTTTACTAAAAAATTTTCTAGAAAAAAATTTTTTACTAAAAAATTTTCTAACAAACAATTTTCTCTAAAATAATTTTTATTGAAAAATTTTCTATAAATTGTTTATAAAACAATTTTCTTTTTAATTTTCTATACAAAAAATTGTTGAATGAACAATTTTTTTATCGATTGTTTGAATCAAAAAGTTTTCTTCAGAAAAAATTCTTCTTGAAATACTTTTTATATAACCATTTCTTATCAAAAAATTGTTATATTGTCATAAATTTTTATTTGTTCAACCCATTGTGCAAACTTCATTGCTTATAATCAGGAGTAGGCGCCCATACCACCAGCAGCCGATATATTTTTTTTAATTTTCGTAAATACCACGATCATTAATAAAACTCGTGAAAATGAGTATTAAATTCAGTTGGAATTTATAGCAACAAATTCCAATTTAAAGAGATCAAACAAATATAATCTTGAACATTGTTGCCACGACACTAATATTTTTGTACACATTGGTAATATTTCGGTAAATATTGGGAATATTTTTCAAAACAGAAATAAATTCCAAAATAAAACAATTTTAGATTTTTTGATATTTTCGATCCAAAAAATTTTCTACAGAAAAATTTTTTATAAAAAATTTTCCATAGAAAAATTTTTGATAAAAAAAAGTTTGATAAAAAAATTTTCTTAGAAAAATTTCTGATAAAGAAATTTTCTAAAGAAAAATTTTTGAAAAAAAAAATTTTGTAAGAAAATTTTTGATAAAAAAATTTTTTATAGAAAAAATTTTTGATAAAAACAAATTTTTTGATAATAAAATTTTCTATAGAAAAATTTTTGGTAAAAATTATATATAGAAAAATATTTAATAAAAATTTTCGATAGAAAAACTTTTGATAAAAATTTTCTATAGAAAAATTTTTGATAAAAAAAATTTTCTATGGAAAAATTTTTGATAAAAAAATTTTCTATAGAAAATTTTTGATAAAAACATTTTTTATAGAAAAAATTTTAATAAAAAAATTTTTTATAGAAAAATTTTTGATAAAAAAAAATAGAAAAATTTTTGATAAAAAATTTGTCTATAGGAAATTTTTTGATAAAAATAATATATAGAAAAATGTTTGATGAAAATTTTCTATAGAAAAACTTTTGATAAAAAAATGTTCTATAGAAAAATTTTTGATAAAAATATTTTCTAGAGAAAGTTTTTGATAAAAACGTCAAAAATTTTCTATAGAAAATTTTTGATAAAAACATTTTTTATAGAAAAAATTTTAATAAAAAAATTTTTTATAGAAAAATTTTTGATAAAAAAAAATAGAAAAACTTTTGATAAAAAAATTTTCTATAGAAAATTTTTGATAAAAAATTTTTCTATAGGAAATTTTTTGATAAAAATAATATATAGAAAAATGTTTGATAAAAATTTTCTATACAAAAATTTTTGATAAAAAAATGTTCAATAGAAAAATTTTTGATAAAAATATTTTCTAGAGAAAATTTTTGATAAAAACATTTTTTATAGAAAAATATTTAATAAAAATTTTCGATAGAAAAACTTTTGATAAAAAATTTTTCTATAGAAAATTTTTGATAAAAAATTTTTCTATAGGAAATTTTTTGATAAAAATAATATATAGAAAAATGTTTGATAAAAATTTTCTATAGAAAAATTTTTGATAAAAAAATGTTCTATAGAAAAATGTTGGATAAAAATATTTTCTAGAGAAAATTTTTGATAAAAACATTTTTTATAGAAAAAATTTTAATAAAAACATTTTTTATAGAAAAAATTTTAATAAAAAAATTTTTTATAGAAAAATTTTTCATAAAAAATATATAGAAAAATTTTTGATAAAAAAATTTTCCAAAAAGAAGTGTATTTGCATTTGATCCCAAATCTGTTACATATATTTATTAATGTAACAGACCAATTTATTGATAAAAAGCCAAAAAATGTTTACGGAGAAACCAAATTCCTCGACGCGTTTCGATGGTTGGTTAAGCCATCTCTTCAGGAGGATTATCCCCAATTTAGACAGATCGAAAACCTCGCATTATTACTAAATTTACAAATATAACTTTTAAGAATTATGTTCATAAACCAAAAGTAAAAGCGTAGATTATCGACTGAACAAATCGATCTGTCTAAATTGGGGATAATCCTCCTGAAGAGATGGCTTCACCAACCATCGAAACGCGTCGAGAAATTTGGTTTCTCCGCAAACATATTTTGGCTTTTTATCAATAAATTGGTCTGTTACATTAATAAATAAATGTAATAGATTTGGGATCAAATGCAAATACACTTCTTTTTGAATATTATATTTACATCCCGACTATTTTGTTATTTTTTGGTAATAAAAAAATTATAAATGCATTGAAGATAGAGGAAAATCAGAAGATTACAAAACAGTTTTTATAAAATATTTTAAAGTTTCGAGTTTCACCAAACATCCATAAATGAACTGTTGCGGACGCTACGGTACGGACGCTACTTACTTTCCAATACATATTATTTTGTAAAATGCTATATTAACGTCTATATATTTTTAGCCTAATGTAAAGCATTCTATAGGTTAGCTTAACGAGCAAAGTTCAATTGGAGAAAAAATAAAAATTATACTAGTGAAATTAACAAAACTTTTATTTCTGTGACGGACGCTACACACTGTGAGCCCTTTTATACTAGACGTTAATTATATCAATCCAATTACTTTTGATGGGGTCTTTTACATCTAATTGTATAAAATTAAGCAGACTTTTTGAGTCCCTACTGAAACTTGTAAAACTAAATTAATGTTTTTGTGATTTTTAGGAACTTTAAAAAAACCTATTATTTCATAAAAATTTATAAAAATTCGAGATGGGTGTAAATAAAGACCTGCCATTCACTACGATACCAATAAAAAAAATTGTATCTATTTTATATCCTAAAGGATCAATATATGTTAAATTTTTTCATAAACACAAATGCATGATTTTGACAGTTTTAAAATTTTTGTTTAATGTTTTTCGGATTTGCCCATATCTATGTTTATAACATATTCGATATATTTTAATACAAATATTAAAACCTAGATCTATATAACTTTTTTTTAATTTTCTCCATAAAATCATCCATAACTTAAGAACTTTTCCTAGAATCATCAATTAACAACTTTCACTATTTACAATATGTCTTTTCTATTAACATGTAAAAGTTTTTTCTTGTTTTTTCTTAAATTCCAATTCCCCCGTGATTGAATATTTGTGGTTTTTACTATTTGATTTCAAATATTTATTGATTTTTTTACACCTAAAAGTTTGTTCAAATAACAAACTCTGTAACAAAAAAAAAAAAAAAAAAAAACATTTGCCTCAAATCTAAACAAAATTTTACAATAAATTTTTCCCCATTGAGGTATCAATAACATTTATTTATTTATTAACAATGAAACGAACAAAAAAAGAATAGAAAACTACAAAATACCACAGCAACAGCCTGGAAATTAATATAATACAAAATATTACACATTCACTTGTTACTATTACATACACGAGTATATTTACCCGTCTATTTACTTCTTTCTCTACATGACGTCTAAAGTGTAACCAAAATGTTTGATATTTGTCTAGAGATTGTAAAAATTGTGTTTACTTTTAAAAAAACGTCCTACTTTTACTATATAAACATTAAAGTTTGTTTTAAGTTTCATAAGGGGAAGGAATCCTAATAATTTTATATTGACTTTTAATAATAAATATTCATGATTTCGGGAATGTTTAACATAAGCATTTGTTACATTTAAATTTTCGAAATAGAAATTGTTGTTGGTTTTTAAACAAATTTGTTTTATATGTGGAGGATTCCTTCCCTTTTACCGCCTCGGGTTTACAATAAGTTGTCATGGTTTTACAAATAAATATTTATTTAAATAACAAACGTTTGGGAATCTTCTAAATGGCCCCAAAGGAGGCAAAAAATAAACAAAAAAAAAAAAATAATAAACTTTCCTTTGCTTCAAAATTTTGTATAAAACTAAGACATAGACATTGACATAGCCATACCCATAGACATAGACTAAGCCGTAGACTAAGTCATAGACTTAGACACAGACTAAGACATAGATTAAGACATAGACTAAGACATAAACTAAGACATAGACTAAGACATAGACTAAGACATAGACTAAGACACAGACTAAGATATAGACTAAGACATAGACTAAGACATAGACTAAGATATAGACTAAGATATAGACTAAGATATAGACTAAGACATAGACTAAGACATATACTAAGACATAGACTAAGACATAGACTAAGACATAGACTAAGACATAGACTAAGACATAGATTAAGACATAGACTAAGACATAGACTAAGACATAGACTAAGACATAGACTAAGACATAGACTAAGACATAGACTAAGACATAGACTAAAACATAGACTAAGACATAGATTAAGATATAGACTAAGACATAGACTAAGACATAGACTAAGACATAGACTAAGACATAGACTAAGACATAGACTAAGACATAGACTAAGACATAGACTAAGACATAGACTAAGACATAGACTAAGACATAGACTAAGACATAGACTAAGACATAGACTAAGACATAGACTAAGACATAGACTAAGACATAGACTAAGACATAGACTAAGACATAGACTAAGACATAGACTAAGACATAGACTAAGACATAGACTAAGACATAGACTAAGACATAGACTAAGACATAGACTAAGACATAGACTAAGACATAGACTAAGACATAGACTAAGACATAGACTAAGACATAGACTAAGACATAGACTAAGACATAGACTAAGACATAGTCTAAGACATAGACTAAGACATAGACTAAGACATAGACTAAGACATAGGCTAAGACATAGACTAAGACATAGACTAAGACATAGACTAAGACATAGACTAAGACATAGACTAAGACATAGACTAAGACATAGACTAAGACATAGACTAAGACATAGACTAAGACATAGACTAAGATATAGACTAAGACATAGACTAAGACATAGACTAAGACATAGACTAAGACATAGACTAAGACATAGACTAAGACATAGACTAAGACATAGACTAAGACATAGACTAAGACATAGACTTAGACATAGACTAAGACATAGACTAAGACATAGACTAAGACATAGACTAAGACATAGACTAAGACATAGACTAAGACATAGACTAAGACATAGACTAAGACATAGACTAAGACATAGACTAAGACATAGACTAAGACATAGACTAAGACATAGACTAAGACATAGACTAAGACATAGACTAAGACATAGACTAAGACATAGACTAAGACATAGACTAAGACATAGACTAAGACATAGACTAAGACATAGACTAAGACATAGACTAAGACATAGACTAAGACATAGATTAAGACATAAACTAAGACATAGACTAAGACATAGACTAAGATATAGACTAAGACATAGACTAAGACATAGACTAAGACATAGACTAAGACATAGACTAAGACATAGACTAAGACTTAGACTAAGACATAGACTAAGACATAGACTAAGACATAGACTAAGACATAGACTAAGACATAGACTAAGACATAGACTAAGACATAGACTAAGACATAGACTAAGACATAGAATAAGACATAGACTAAGACATAGACTAAGACATAGACTAAGACATAGACTAAGACATAGACTAAGACATAGGACTAAGACATAGACTAAGACATAGACTAAGACATAGACTAAGACATAGACTCAGACATAGACTAAGACATAGACTAAGACATAGACTAAGACATAGACTAAGACATAGACTAAGACATAGACTAAGACATAGACTAAGACATAGACTAAGACATAGACTAAGACATAGACTAAGGACATAGACTAAGACATAGACTAAGACATAGACTAAGACATAGACTAAGACATAGACTAAGACATAGACTAAGACATAGACTAAGACATAGACTAAGACATAGACTAAGACATAGACTAAGACATAGACTAAGACATAGACTAAGACATAGACTAAGACATAGACTAAGACATAGACTAAGACATAGACTAAGACATAGACTAAGACATAGACTAAGACATAGACTAAGACATAGACTAAGACATAGACTAAGACATAGACTAAGACATAGACTAAGACATAGACTAAGACATAGACTAAGACATAGACTAAGACATAGACTAAGACATAGACTAAGACATAGACTAAGACATAGACTAAGACATAGACTAAGACATAGATTAAGACATAGATTAAGACATAGACTAAGACATAGACTAAGACATAGACTAAGACATAGACTAAGACATAGACTAAGACATAGACTAAGACATAGACTAAGACATAGACTAAGACATAGACTAAGACATAGACTAAGACATAGACTAAGACATAGACTAAGACATAGACTAAGATATAGACTAAGACATAGACTAAGACATAGACTAAGACATAGACTAAGACATAGACTAAGACATAGACTAAGACATAGACTAAGACATAGACTAAGACATAGACTAAGACATAGACTAAGACATAGACTAAGACATAGACTAAGACATAGACTAAGACATAGACTAAGACATAGACTAAGACATAGACTAAGACATAGACTAAGACATAGACTAAGACATAGACTAAGACATAGACTAAGACATAGACTAAGACATAGACTAAGACATAGACTAAGACATAGACTAAGACATAGACTAAGACATAGACTAAGACATAGACTAAGACATAGACTAAGACATAGACTAAGACATAGACTAAGACATAGACTAAGACATAGACTAAGACATAGACTAAGACATAGACTAAGACATAGACTAAGACATAGATTAAGACATAGATTAAGACATAAACTAAGACATAGACTAAGACATAGACTAAGATATAGACTAAGACATAGACTAAGACATAGACTAAGACATAGACTAAGACATAGACTAAGACATAGACTAAGACATAGACTAAGACATAGACTAAGACATAGACTAAGACATAGACTTAGACATAGACTAAGACATAGACTAAGACATAGACTAAGACGTAGACTAAGACATAGGACTAAGACATAGACTAAGACATAGACTAAGACATAGACTAAGACATAGACTAAGACATAGACTAAGACATAGACTAAGACATAGACTTAGACATAGACTAAGACATAGACTAAGACATAGACTAAGACATAGACTAAGACATAGACTAAGACATAGACTAAGACATAGACTAAGACATAGACTAAGACATAGACTAAGACATAGACTAAGACATAGACTAAGACATAGACTAAGACATAGACTAAGACATAGACTAAGACATAGACTAAGACATAGACTAAGACATAGACTAAGACATAGACTAAGACATAGACTAAGACATAGACTAAGACATAGATTAAGACATAAACTAAGACATAGACTAAGACATAGAACTAAGATATAGACTAAGACATAGACTAAGACATAGACTAAGACATAGACTAAGACATAGACTAAGACATAGACTAAGACTTAGACTAAGACATAGACTAAGACATAGACTAAGACATAGACTAAGACATAGACTAAGACATAGACTAAGACATAGACTAAGACATAGACTAAGACATAGACTAAGACATAGACTAAGACATAGAATAAGACATAGACTAAGACATAGACTAAGACATAGACTAAGACATAGACTAAGACATAGACTAAGACATAGACTAAGACATAGACTAAGACATAGACTAAGACATAGACTAAGACATAGACTAAGACATAGACTCAGACATAGACTAAGACATAGACTAAGACATAGACTAAGACATAGACTAAGACATAGACTAAGACATAGACTAAGACATAGACTAAGACATAGACTAAGACATAGACTAAGACATAGACTAAGACATAGACTAAGACATAGACTAAGACATAGACTAAGACATAGACTAAGACATAGACTAAGACATAGACTAAGACATAGACTAAGACATAGACTAAGACATAGACTAAGACATAGACTAAGACATAGACTAAGACATAGACTAAGACATAGACTAAGACATAGACTAAGACATAGACTAAGACATAGACTAAGACATAGACTAAGACATAGACTAAGACATAGACTAAGACATAGACTAAGACATAGACTAAGACATAGACTAAGACATAGACTAAGACATAGACTAAGACATAGACTAAGACATAGACTAAGACATAGACTAAGACATAGACTAAGACATAGACTAAGACATAGACTAAGACATAGACTAAGACATAGACTAAGACATAGACTAAGACATAGACTAAGACATAGACTAAGACATAGACTAAGACATAGACTAAGACATAGACTAAGACATAGACTAAGACATAGACTAAGACATAGACTAAGACATAGATTAAGACATAGATTAAGACATAGACTAAGACATAGACTAAGACATAGACTAAGACATAGACTAAGACATAGACTAAGACATAGACTAAGACATAGACTAAGACATAGACTAAGACATAGACTAAGACATAGACTAAGACATAGACTAAGACATAGACTAAGATATAGACTAAGACATAGACTAAGACATAGACTAAGACATAGACTAAGACATAGACTAAGACATAGACTAAGACATAGACTAAGACAAAAATAAAGAACTTGCCTAAGTTCTTTATTAATTATCGGCAACACTGTTCGTTGTAAATATATAAATTGCTTTTAAAATATACTTCCTTTCAAGTTTTTAAAGAAAAATATAAATTGAAGATATCTCTTCTTTAACACAATAAAAGGGTAGTATAGTACTTTTTGCTGACTTGTTTTAGGGCTATTGTGAAAATATAGTAATATAGTTTTTGGACAATTAAACTTAAGGACAGTTTTTACCACATTTCGTCGAATCTAGAAATCTTTCTGCCTGTGTAAATAGACTATAACTGTCATTCTTTTAATTTAAATCATGGGTCAATGCACTTGGTTTTTATAAACAATTTAAAATATTTTTGCTAATCACTAACAAAGTTAACAGATTTTTTTCACTAAAGAAATTTTATTATTAATGAACTAATTTTTTTATGGTTTTTCTTAAATATTTTATAAAATTACACATTTTTTAAAAATATTTTTAAACAAAAAACGTTTATTTATTTACTGTTAGTTTAACAATTGTTAAACATTTGTTAACAAAAAATTCAAAAAGCAAAAAAAAAATGATAAAAAAATGTGACTTTATTTTTCAATTGACCAAAACGAATTTATTTATTAAAATATGTTTTTTTTATAAATTATTATAAATAATTATTTATTCGTATAAATACTTGTATGTTGGGATAGCTCAGTTACTATTAGGGCGATCGATACTTTGACATTTTGTAGAAACCGGTTTTTTGGTTTCTTCAAAAAATGCAATGTAAAACAAACCGGTTTAGACTTAAAATCTATAGTACTCATTTCTAACTTCAACTATTCTATAGAAATGTCTTTCAATCGACAACTTTTCTCGAAAAGGAAAACTCGGATATTCCAAAATTGATCTTTTAAATAATAGGAAATTTTTCAAAAATTGACTATTTATAGGAAATTTTTCGAAAATTGACTATTTATAGGAAATTTTTCGAAAATTGACTATTTATAGAAAATTTTTCGAAAATTGACTATTTATAGGAAATTTTTCGAAAATTGACTATTTATAGGAAATTTTTCGAAAATTGACTATTTATAGGAAATTTTTCGAAAATTGACTATTTATAGGAAAATTTTTCGAAAATTGACTATTTATAGGAAATTTTTCGAAAATGGACTATTAATAGGAAATTTTTTGAAAATTGACTATTTATAGGAAATTTTTTGAAAATTGACTATTTATAGGAAATTTTTCGAAAATTGACTATTTATAGGAAATTTTTCGAAAATTGACTATTTATAGGAAATTTTTCGAAAATTGACTATTTATAGGAAATTTTTCGAAAATTGACTATTTATAGGAAATTTTTCGAAAATTGACTATTTATAGGAAATTTTTCGAAAATTGACTATTTATAGGAAATTTTTCGAAAATTGACTATTTATAGGAAATTTTTCGAAAATTGACTATTTATAGGAAATTTTTCGAAAATTGACTATTTATAGGAAATTTTTCGAAAATTGACTATTTATAGGAAATTTTTCGAAAATTGACTATTTATAGGAAATTTTTCGAAAATTGACTATTTATAGAAAATTTTTCGAAAATTGACTATTTATAGGAAATTTTTCGAAAATTGACTATTTATAGGAAATTTTTCGAAAATTGACTATTTATAGGAAATTTTTCGAAAATTGACTATTTATAGGAAATTTTTCGAAAATTGACTATTTATAGGAAATTTTTCGAAAATTGACTATTTATAGGAAATTTTTCGAAAATGGACTATTAATAGGAAATTTTTTGAAAATTGACTATTTATAGGAAATTTTTTGAAAATTGACTATTTTTAGGAAATTTTTCGAAAATTGACTATTTATAGGAAATTTTTCGAAAATTGACTATTTATAGGAAATTTTTCGAAAATTGACTATTTATAGGAAATTTTTCGAAAATTGACTATTTATAGGAAATTTTTCGAAAATTGACTATTTATAGGAAATTTTTCGAAAATTGACTATTTATAGGAAATTTTTCGAAAATTGACTATTTATAGGAAATTTTTCGAAAATTGACTATTTATAGGAAATTTTTCGAAAATTGACTATTTATAGGAAATTTTTCGAAAATTGACTATTTATAGGAAATTTTTCGAAAATTGACTATTTATAGGAAATTTTTCGAAAATTGACTATTTATAGGAAATTTTTCGAAAATTGACTATTTATAGGAAATTTTTCGAAAATTGACTATTTATAGGAAATTTTTCGAAAATTGACTATTTATAGGAAATTTTTCGAAAATTGACTATTTATAGGAAATTTTTCGAAAATTGACTATTTATAGGAAATTTTTCGAAAATTGACTATTTATAGGAAATTTTTCGAAAATTGACTATTTATAGGAAATTTTTCGAAAATTGACTATTATAGGAAATTTTTCGAAAATTGACTATTTATAGGAAATTTTTCGAAAATTGACTATTTATAGGAAATTTTTCGAAATTGACTATTTATAGGAAATTTCCCGAAATTTGACTTTTTATAGGAAATTTTCTGAAAATTGACTATTTATAGGAAATTTTCGAAAATTTACTATTTATACGAAATTTTTCGAAAATTGACTATTTACAGGAAATTTTTCGAAAATTGACTATTTATTGGAAATTTTTCAAAAATTGACTATTTATAGGAAATGTTTCAAAAATTGACTATTAAAAGGAAATTTTTCGGAAATTAACTATTTATAGGAAATTTTCCGAATATTGACTAATAATAGGAAATTTTCGAAAATTGACTATTTATAGGAAATTTTTCAAAAATTGACTATTTATAGGAAAATTTTCGAAAATAGACTATTTATAGGAAAGCTTTCGTAAATTGATTATTTATAGGAAATTTTTCGAAAATTGACTATTTATAGGAAATTTTTGAAAATTGACTATTTATAGGAAATTTTTGAAAATTGACTATTTATAGGAAATTTTTGAAAATTGACTATTTATAGGAAATTTTTGAAAATTGACTATTTATAGGAAATTTTTCGTTAATTTACTTTTTATAAGAAATTTTTTGAAAATTTACTATTTATAGGAAATTTTTCGAAAATTGACTATTTATAGGAAATTTTACGAAAATTGACTATTTATAGGAAATTTATTTAAAAAATTCTTTGCACACAAACAAAATACACTTTAGGCGTCATACTTAAATAATTCCCAGAAATTCTTTAAACAACCAAAATTTGATTTCAAGAATTTTATTATTAGAACAATCCATATTTAGCTAAGATTAATTTAAATTTTATAACTCATATCTAATATGTGGGATTTTTTTGAGATGTTTTGAAAACAAAGATGATTTGTTTTCTTAAATATTGCGTTTTTAATCGTTTTCTAAAGAATTTGGTAATTTGATAGCGTAATTGAATAATTATAAATGTGATGATTAAGAATGCACTATGTGTCGCTTTCATATCTTGATACCCTCCCTTTAATGTCAGTAACAAAGATCTTCTATTTAACTCTAAACTTTAAAGAGAAATACAAAACGAGAATTATAATGATACCAAAACTCATGTTCTTTTCCATAGCTTAGTTAGACAACTTCACACGAACATGGTTAAATAATGAAGTGAATACAGATTAAAAAAAACTGTAACTTAAAAATAAACTTTGGTGGAAAATTCTTCTTACTAAGAGATCATTTCAATAATGCCCTACCCAATCCACCTGACATACGCGTTACCTTTTTTGGCGTGATTACATTTAAAAGAAATCTACCGACAATTTTTAAGCAAATTTGAAT